>CM035591.1:37078634-37103222 GCA_020423425.1 Chrysopa pallens | reverse complement strand
AGGAGAGAAGAGGCAAAAATAATTTTTAGTGATTAAATTTTTCGTGATTGTATACAACGCTCAAAAGCAAAAAATAAAAATTTTTCAAAAAAAGAACCGTCTTCAAAAAATGAAACAAAAATTATAAAATAATCATAAATTAAAAACTTTTTTAAATAATTTCCTTGTGGCCAATTACCTTTCAAAGTCGGTGTCAATCAAGGTATGAGAAGGCGGATCTTTTTTTTGGAAATTTTTTTATTATAAAACAAAATTATTATAAATCAGATAGAAATAAGCAGAGGCATTAAAATAAAACTAAAAAATCGAAATTTGAAAGCTTTACTGTTATACTTTTTATCTCCCTGTTGCCTGGACTATTAATTGCAAATCAAATACTTCCGTCCTTAAATAATTTTCTTGTCACCAATTATCCTTCGAGGTTGACGCCATAGCATCACTTTTTAGCTAAGAATATCATATGTTGAAGTCTTCGTAAGATTATTGGTTATAATTTATAGAATTAAGTACAATTAGTTTTTAGTTTTTTTTTTTTTTTTTTTTTTTTTAAAAGTTAGCTTTACTTTTTTTTGAAACGACAAGGAAAATTAATATTATTTTTATATTTATTTATAGTGATAACTACTCATATCTATATTTTTTTTTACAATCAATTGTTGATAATTGAATATGTATGATCATTAAACATTATGGCATTGTCCTTAATATACTTTAATTAATTATTAAATTGAAGGTTAATCAATTTAATGTTGTCTCTATGTTCGGCCTTTATTATAACATAAAATAAATCAATATATTATAAAGGTAGGTGATTCTAAATACTTGCAGTGTTTACAAATTTATATGAACAATTTTTAATTAAATTGACATTTGTTATATGATTTCTCAATGTTTTTTTTGCTTTGAGATACTAAATATTTAAATTTCAATGTTGGCTCAGTAACTTAGAGAAAATTTTAGAAAGCCCTATCCTGATAATCAATTATATATATTAGTAAAAATTTTTTTAAATGGAATGAGTAGTTTCGTGAACGTCCTAAATATTGGTAAAATAATTTTTTTTAAACGATATAAATTTCGGTAATTTCTAAAGAATTGTACCCGTTTAAGAATATCTTAAGTTTAAGAATACAATTGCTATAAACAAAAACGCATAAATGTTACTTTCGATAGAAACATGATTTCAGGCAATGGATTCAAAAAGTAAGTCACCAAGCCGAACAAGTCAAATATTTTTTGCATTAAAAAAAACTTAAACCTTTTTTGTTTTGATAGTTTGTCTCCATCTGTTATTATTTAGAAGTTTTATTTTTAAATACTGGTCGCGCGGAGGTGAATGGGTCATAGGAAAACTCATTATAACCTATAACTTGTCCTGGATTATACTCTACCTTCAAGTGAAATCAGATAAGCCATTTTGGCGTGACCTAAAGATACAGACAGACAGATATTACTCAAAATTCGTATAATTTTGAAATTTCCAGCGTACAGAATTAGCACTTGAAATGAATCAAAGTAAAATTGTGGTGGTTTATTTCTTTTAAAATTTGAGAATTATCTGATCATGATCGTAATGACCGAAACCTATGTTATAATCAGTTCTAAAATAAGAAAATAAAAAACTTAAAAAACTATGACTAAGTATTGCAAATAAATTTTTATACTCGGTATATGCGTCCCGATTTATTGGTTTGCACAAATTTAAAATTTTGAAAATTTCATAAAACATTCTTTTAGTTTTAAATACTCAAATACAATATGAATCGTAAAGAAGCTAAGCCAATAACTGTGCATTTTCCATCCTATTAAAATCTTAACCCGATATTTATAATAAAAGTCCCTATAAAGTTGGAGCATGCCTTTTAAAAATCTGAAATTCGTAAAATATACACTTTGCTCCATTCGTATTGATTATAACAAAAAAAAAAAAAATTTTTTCTGAAATTTTTAAAATCTTAAAATGTTACAAACGTATAAATTCGGACACTTCAAGATAGATAGAGATGTCTGAAGCCAACAACCAAATTAAAAAAAAAAAATGTTTATAAGTTTTGTTCATATTAAATATGCCAGAGTATATTAATTTTAGTCTTAAGTTTGTAACACTTGAAAAAATATTGAAGACACAAAGAAATTTTGGGTTATGTGTTCATAAAATCACCTAAGTATCCCATTTCCACATGTAAGCAAGCTGAAATTTTGGTATTCTAGGCATAAAAGTTAATTTAAGTTCGTTATTGAGCAAAATCGATCCAATGGATCCTTGACCCAACTTTTAAACCATAAAAGATTTAAAGACAAAAAATGTTTGTTTTCTAAGGAAAAAACAACTTTTGGAACATTTTTTCGTAAATGTTCTTCATATGTAATTACAATTCTAATTATAATTATGTATGTATTTATAACTGTATATACTGGATATTTAGAATATGAATTCATATGATTAAAAATAGTTCAAACATTGGTACTCTTAACAATTAACTCTGTCAGTTGTTAATCTTCATTTGTTTAATATATTTTTTATGTGTATTATTAATTAAAAATCCATCAAAATTATTTACTGTTAAAACATATTAAATTTTTGCAATTGTTTATATTTCCTTCCTGCATAGCATTTTGTAATTTAAATAAAAACAAAACAACAGTCACTAAAAACAAATAAATAAATTACAGACACAAATCAAATGAAAACCAATATAAATCCTTGAACTTGATGTTGTGTTGTATTAAATAATAATAAAAAGTAAAAATTAAATTCACAACTCAGTAAATTGTTTTTATTTTATTTTATTTATTATTATTATTAAAACTTTTTTATATATATATAAATAAAATAAAAAGTTTATACTTAATATTAATTTTAAAAATAAAAAGTGTGAAGTTGTAGTATTCGTTCGTGACTGATGTTAGTAATGTGTTGTATGCTATGTTGTGTTTTCATTATATATAAAAACAAACCTACAAACACATCAATTAAATAAATTAATAATTAATATAAATTATATAATTATTAAATACTTAAATACTTAAACTCTTTTTTTTCGAAATTCTATAAGAAAAAAAATTATCTATTCGACTTCGTTTGGAATGATAAGGCTTGGTTTACACTAGAATCGGAAGTATTAGTTGCCTGATGAAAAAAAAATGTTCATTTTGTTCTGATTTAAAAAATTTTTATATATGTCGAAATTTTGGAATAATGAGAAATTTTCGAGTTCGTGGCTGAACGAATATTTATAAATTTATGTAGCTAACAACAGTGGGGATGATTAGGATAATTCCTTGTAGAAACATTTTATCTATCAATTAACTTTCCGGGGATATAGCGCTTCAAACTTACCTTTATTTACTTAAATGTCGATATGTGTGAACCGTTTATGAAATTTTGGTGAAGTTTTATTTATGCATGCGTGGTATAGATTTACAAAATTCATTTAAATTGTGTTAAAATCGAAACGAAAAAACGTTAAAAAGCTTACGATCTAATTTAGTCGATTTAGCCGAAATATAATTTTTTAAGAAAGATATTCGATAATGGATATTTTTATATAAGTAACTGCCCGACCATATATCGTGAACCATTCATCCGATTTTGAAGAAATTTTATTTTAAGTAGGTACATGATGCAGTTTTTTTACAATAGGATTTAAGGGAATTAGTTTTATCAGAAAATTGCAAAAAAATGAAGCTACGTTTCTTTAATGTTTCTTTAATGTTTTTTTTTTTTTTTAAATTTCTGGCTTCAGCTACTTTCAGCTATATAGCCATTCTTTAATGTTACACAGAAAAATTTATATGATTGAAAAATGTAGAAAATGTTTAGTTTTTATCTGATATTCAAATTGCAACTTCTTAGTTGCAATCGATAAAAAAATGATGTTTGTATTCATTAACCAGAACTTTGCCTTTTATATTCTTATTACGTCTTCAGAATGCAATGACATCTGCATAAGCCTTTAACATAAAACCAATGTGTTTGTAGCAACTACCGTATGTGAATCAGGTATTATAATTTATCAAGTATTAATTTTATTTACAAAATATAAAAAGAAATATTTATAAGAAAAAAAATATCTCGACTCAATTAATTCTTTCATTTATAAAATGCTTCTTCAACATCTGTTTTTTAATACGACACAATGTTGACGCTATTTTATTTATTTTTTGTTAACAGTATTTTTATATCATTTGATATATATTTATGAATAATTAATTCATTAATAATAAAAATATTTCCGTTCTAAATTCCTTCAATTAAAAATAAATAAAAATAATTTTTATATTATATAATTACATATTTATTTAAATGATTGACATCCGATTATAAATATATTAATAATAATGAAATGGGTGGTTTAATTTATAATATTTTAGTTATAAAAAATGCTTTTTTTATTTCCAGATTCAACACGGACACCATTGAAGTCAGAAAGAGAGGTAAGTGGCTATTATTAATAATTCAAGAGCTTGTGAGAGATTTGAGTAATGATTTTCCTTTAAGGATGCCTTTTTTTCCAAGAATAATTATAGTTTACGAAGTACGAAAATCGTGTTCAGGTAGGAATTAATCGTACTCGTCATCAGATTTTATACATTTGAATGGGGTTGGGATTGAGTTGGATCAAAAGGATAAGAGCTAGAAAAAAAAGTTTAAAATACAAATTACAGTAATATAAAAGCTGATGACTTTCAAGGCTGGGTTGATTTCTGCCAAAACATGGTTTTAGTTTTCATCACTGAAAAAAATGTTAGTGTTACAGGAAGACTGTTACTTAAATCTTCCACGAGCTCCCAGCCTATAATTTTGTATGTTTACACCAATTTTTAATTATTACAAATAAACATTTCATTAAATAATTAACAGGAATTAAATTTTTGAAATTCAATATTTATTAGTTGTTCTCAACTATAATGTATTAAAGTACTCCATACCAATTTATATCTGTTTGTAGTGCCATTCGATTAAAACTTTGTATTTAGGTTTCAGTTTTAAATTTGCACATTTATATAAAAAACAGTGATACGGTAATTCTCTTAAGATTCAGATTAAAATAATCAAAAGAGTAAATTTGTTGCGTAGGACGCAACAAGTGTATTAATTGTAGTCAGGAAACCGCTTTTTCTTACAATTTATTATTACTAGATTAATCGCTTTATTGGATTTCTAATTGAATTTCTGCCACACATTAAGCATTTTCTTGGAAAAGTGTTGTTTTTATAATTTCTATATAAACCTTCGAACTCTATTTGTTAGTTCATTCTTTCGACTATTAAAATTCATTCTAAAATTTCGGTTGACAGTATTTAGAAATTGAACAGCGCATTTCATTCATAGTTTTAACTTGGGAACAATTATAGGTCTCTGCTTTAAGTGTTTCTCGAATTAAGATTAAAGTACTCAGGTTTTTTTTCCGACTCCTAGGCTAATAACATACAGCTTACAGCTGGTAATACTTTATGCCTCAACACATAAAACAATTTAAAGAGAAAACCCTTGGCATAGTATTACTTTTTTAAACCTTTTATGTGGCCACGCATTTTGGACACGCTTGTAGAAATTTGTGTAAATAATAAAAGATGTGTCTTGCTTACTTTAATGAAAGAGAAAAATTAATTTTTTATACGACTTTTCTGTTGGAATGTTGCAATATCACAATATTTAAGATAGACCCAAAATATTTCTATAATAATAATTGATTGTGACAAAAGACGCACTAATTTTAGAATAATTTGTTTATATATAAATTTTGTAGTTTCATATTTTCCAAGTCTTGTACTTGGACACTTGCACTGAATTGTTGCGAGATTATAATGTCAATATTCCTGTAATTCCATAAATGTAACAAAATTTGAATGAACTTATGTTTACTAATCGCACGGTTGCACATAGAGTGAAATTTGATTTACTTCATTTTTAAATCAATCAAAATCTGAAAAAACTTGGAAGTCTTGAAAAGTTTAATTTTTAAAATCTAAGTAACATTTAAAAATAAAACTTGTTATTATGTCCTTTGGAGAATGAATAACTTAATATTACTAATAAGTTATAATTAATAATCTTTTATTTCATTATAAGTATAACAAGTATTGTATTATGAATAATAAATTAATAACCGTTTTTTAGGGATAAAAACATTATAAAAATTTTGTAATTTGTAAAAAATAATGTCAGAATGTGTTTTATAATAAACACAATGCATGCTTTTTTTCTTATTGTTTTATCCATATTTCCATTATACACTTTTTTAAAGTGTAACAAATTTGATTATAAGAAAACAAATCCACCATTATGAAGCATATAATTGAATTAATTTATTATTATAAATTAATAATTATTGTTATATAATTAAATTTTTGAGTAAATTATGTAATTTATATATATTTTTTTTTGGTTAAAAGAAATATTTTTACATAAAGCATACCGAATACGGTATTAAATTTTTTTTGTACTAATATAATTCTTTGTTTATTACTTCATTTATTTTTACTAAACTTTCATATTTAAGTAGTTCAATTTTTACAACCGTTTTAATCAGAAAAATTAATTTTTATGTGTAAAATATTAAAAAATCAATATGTGAAATATCTTTTAATTGTGTCAATAATATTGTTTTTAGCGATTTAGTTATGTACAAATTTATAATAACCATTTGTCTATTTAAATGTTACACGTTAAGCAAGAATATGGGTTGATAAAAATGAGCACACGAGGCACTTTAGGGAGTGAAATATTAATATATTGCGTCTATTTAAAATATTCTCAAAATTGGCAACATTAATAAAGCGATTCATGCGATTTCATTTTACTCAACAAACTTCTTTACTGGGTATTAAATTAATAAATTTAATTTCATTCAACTCGAGTGTTTAAAAAATGGTTAAATTTAAAAGAGTCAGAAAATAAGTGAGATAAATTTTGAGTGAGATAAATAATTTACAGTTTTTTCTGTATCTCATTTTTAAAAACCTTTAAAAAGTTTATAACGTATCAATTTTAAAAATAAGACCCCAAAAAAAAGTTATTTAATAACAAGCTGTGATTTACAAAACATATGACTTTAAAAAAACCATTTAAAAAATATTATTTATTTTTTTGAAAATGTCACACGATCCAGAAAGATTGATGAATGAATTCGTGCTATTGGTCTAAACTATTCGTACATATATATTATTCGGCAATTTTAGTGGAGGGATTGCCAACGTGAATATTATACATTACGAATACGTTATAGGCGGACTACAAATATCTCCAACTGTCTAGACCATATTCGTCACCACTCGAGGTAGACGTTGGGAGGAGGTTATTATTTATATAAATTTTTATCTGCATCCGGATAAATATAATCTCTACCGATGTGATAAGAATGTTCAATATTGCAGTTTTGAAAATTAAAAAATTTTCTATTTACGTTTTAAAAACTTTTCTTCGTATAACAGTTTCAAAACGTTAGCAGAAAACATACATAAAATGTGAATTATACATTAAAAAAAAATATATATCATGAAGCAATTTTCGTCGCCATAGCGGTTTAAATATATATTGGTCTTGATCGTTGTAGCGACGATTCTAGAAATGATTTTTGATTCAAAATAATTCATTTCTAAAGAAAATTTTATGCTCTACAACCTGTACATTTACTCTTTTACCTACAATGTACTTTTTTCATGGTACAAGTAAAAAAAAGGATGAAAAACCTTGATAAGTACTAAATTGTTGAATAGAAATTTTTTTATAAGAATGTCATATTGCTAAAAAGAGAAAAAACTAAAAAGTCGTTCCGTATGGTTGATGAAATTTGCAAAATTAAAAATAATAACAGGAGTCGATAAAGCAACAAATTCTCAAAAAATGCTTAATAATGGTTTTTCGAAAAGTTGCCATTAAAATTTTCAATTTTTTATAAAAACAATGTTTTTGAACGGTTTTACCCACAAAAAAATTACATATTCCTAAAAGTAATAGCTACAGAAAGTCCTGTTATACGTCGCTGCAGATTTTTATGTTACAAGTTCATAATCGCTTTTGAAGTAATAAACAGCTCAATTAAAATCACACAAATAATTTGTTGTTTGTCTAAAACCCGACATATAATTCTACTCTATTATTTTATGTCTACAAGACCAATCATAATTTTTGTTTATAAAAATGATATTATTACGTTCATCAAAAACATTTTTTAGCATCATTATTTGTAAATTAAGTGTAATAAGTAATTTGTGTTTATTTAACATTTTTTATGACATCAATTTTAAATACATTTTAATTTGCTTTCTGAAACAAAAAATAGAAAAAAAAACATTGTTTCTTATTTCTATAGACAAACGGATGATACTAAGAGAAAAAAAATGTGTAAATGTACAAATAATAGGATCATAAAAAAAACTGTCCGAAAAAATCTCACACGTCAGTCATTTGATATTACAAAAATTGCTAGTTTATAGTTTTTATTATAAAATTAGATTAAAAAATCCGGTCTGATGACTTGTGAAACATTTTTTTTATGTTTGCCAAATGTTTCATAAACAGATAATTTAATCTTAACATAGGATTAAAATTAACATTGATAAAAAACATTTCGATTTATTATTCTCTAAAGATTTCTTTTTTTAACCGAAATTTAAGAATTAAAAAACGAAGGGAGATATAAAAACATGGAAATAATAATTGTCAAAATGAAGGAGTCGTCATTTTATAATCTTTTAGATTTTTTAGTATTACAATGAAATTAAAGTTCAATCTAAAATATAACGATTGGTATTATGGAGATACCACTTAGTAACTACGGTAAAATGAGAAAATCAAGCTGAATATTTTTTCCCGATTATGTTAATATATTATACTCAGCCATTTAAAATGAATGAATATTTTGTAACGCAAGCAAATATTGACCGCAAAACAAATGGTGTTAATAGAATCATCTAACTAGTACTTTTCTGTCTGTCCGTTTGTCGAAAAGGTAACTCAAAAATGAATAAAGCTTGCGAGATGAAATTTTGGTGGTGGTGTGTTCTAGGTCTTAAAAGTTCTTGAATGAGTAAAATTCAATCGGCCCCAATGAATCTATAAAGCCTTGCTCACATTGGTCAAGTAATTTAGTACTAAACACTTAACACTTCATCATAAAATCGTTCGCACTTATAATTAGATAATATAGTCAAGTAATTAATAAGTAATTTATTTAAGCTATGAACACATGTAATATATATGTCTTATAATATAATTTTATATCACTAAATTGGTCATTGGGAACAACAATTAAATCTCAAATAGATTTCTTCATTTGTTTATTATATGTTTGTGATTGAAGGGTGGTGGAGATAGTACTTTAACATAAACAATAGAATCATACTAAATTACTTGACTAAACACTTGACTATAATGTTTCTGTTCACTAAACTACTTGCTACTTGACTAAATTACTTGATCAATGTAAAAAAAGCTAAACACACAAATTTTGAACCATAAAAGACAAAAACAAATTCAAATATAAAAAATGTTAAAAGTCGAAATTAGGTTTTTACAAAAAGATAAATTTCGTCAAAACCATAATTTATACACTGCTGATCGTAGTGAAAAGGTCTGGTACTACATTATGATCAAATATATTATGTCCGCTGAACACACGAAACAATATAGTAACTAAGCTTTATACACGCTTTACCTACCATATGTCGATTATTAGTTAGTATTAAATTGGGGATGCAAAATTGGATGAAAGTGTCTCTTTACCAAAAATTTGTTGTATATTTTAAAATTTTAATTATTTGTGTTAAGTAGGTATTATTGAGCAAGTCTGACATAATTTCAAGACAGTCAACTTACCAGACGAATCATATGAATCTTAATTTTCTAAAAAAATATATATATTGAAGTTTCAGTGACTCATAAATGAATGGAAATTTTTCAAATATATAATTAAGTTTTGCATTGATTTGCAGTGTCATTCATATTAAATTTAAATTAATTAACATATAATTAAAAATATAATTAGCCTGAAGTCTTAAAAAATGTTATATAAATAAGTTGTAATCACTTTAAAAGGATACATAGATCCATACACAGTTCAGTTCGCCTCTCATCTTTGTACATATAGGTAAGAAGTTATAACGAACTAACCTTGTACTTGATAAACTTGTACATAAATATTTTTATTTTATTAAATACGAGTAATAATATTTCAAATTGTTTTAATCATACTTACATAACTTTTTAATTATTATTATGCAAGAATATTATGTTCATATTTTATAAATTAAATATTATTTATTGTATGCAGTGTGTTTACTAAAAAAAAAAAAATACTTAGGAAATTTAAATTATTATACTTGACATATAAAATATATCAGAATATATTAATTTTAGTCTAAATTTGTAACGCTGAAAAATATTGACGGCACCAACAAAATGTTGGTTTCGTTTGGTTCATTTCCATTTGTTTGACCGCCTGTCATTAAGATAACTCACAACCGAAAATAGATAGCGAGCTGATGTTTTGTTGTCGTATTCTGAACCTAAAAAGGGTAAGTGTAAGTTGGTGAATGAGTAAAATCGATCCATTTGGTCCTATAAAATAGAAGAAAAATTCAACAACAAAAATTTTTTATAAATTTTTTTTATAAATAAACAACTTTTGTTTGAAACTATGAAAACTTTTTATCGTAAAATATTAAAATTATATTTAATAAACATGTATATAGTTAGAATATATAATAATATTACATATATGTATTTATAACTGTATTGACTGGGTATTTTGAGTATTTAATGAATTTGTTTTATTAAACTCTTTGTTTAATTTTGAACAAAACCTCTAGGGTAAAAAAAAATTTATTTACACTTGCATTCTCTACACTTTAGTGTGAAATGTATACGTAACAAGTGAAGATAACAACTACCGGTGTTAATTGTTTAGATACTCGACATATAATTGAGTATCAATCAATGTTTAAACTATTTTGAATTATTTGTATTAATAAAATACGCTCACTACTTAATCCATGCTGTTACAAATACATATATTAGATAAATTTGAGCTAAAATTGTGGCTAATCTGATCAGTTACATTTTTTGTCTTCAAATTTTCTAGAATCTTTTACCGTTTATAAGTTGGTTTCTAGAATCCAATAATCGATTTTGCTTATTCACAGACATAAATTCACTTTTTGGGTGTAGAACATACCACCAAAAATTTAGCTCTTCATCTCTTTGCTTTTGAGTTAACTTGATGGTAGACAGGCGGGCGGGTAAACGCAAATGGAATAATTCAATGAACACCTAAATCAAAATTTTGTTATAACCATCAATATTTTCTAGTGTTTCAAATTTTAGATCAAAACTAATATTCTCTGAAATACTATATATATGCTGACTGAGTATAACAATAAAACCTTTATTAATATATTGATTTGTATAAGCGTAATATAATTTGTTTTTAACCGAAAATAAAATCAAATAAATCATCATATGCTTTGTAAATACGGAGACATATTGGCGAAAATTTATATAAATATCTCATTTTGGCTTTAAAACTTTCAAAAAAGACTCAAACTCCAATAGACAATAATAATGTGGTTTTACCCTCGTTTCTCAGACATATACGTCTGTAACATATTCTCCACCCATATTATATTAAATTCATGCAGTTGGTGGAGACGGTTCTCCGTTCTTACTCAAAAACAAAGTTTGTCTTATTATTTACCCGCCCCACTCATTATAATCGAACAATGGTTACTGCTGGGGTTCGAACGCAAAATCTCTCACACTAAGTTTAGTTTACAATATTTTAACGTCTTTACTCGCTTGGCTACTGAGTCGGCGATATTTATTAATATTTCGTATTTATCTCAAGAAAGTATTAAATGTATTTTTAAGAATATATTTTTCCTGAAATGCATTCTGTATCATATGCTAACCTTGAAATTAAATATTATACAATATGTATATATTTTTTTAATTTATTAGTAATACTTGTTGATACGAACTTACTATTTGTTTTTTTATAAATTAAAATAATTTAAACGAATGGAGTCTGTAAATTACATTCGTTTATAAATGATCATGGAAAAATTAAGCGGATTGATTTAATTTTACAATTTTATGGTCAGCTGATGCGGATGTCTCCAAGTTTCGATCCTTTGAGGCAGAAATGAGGAATATTTTTCTTCTGACCTATTTTAAAAGTTATAATATAAAAACTTGCAATTTGCGTTGGTTTGTTCACTATATTAGTAAATATTTCAGAGAAGTATATATTATTCTTCCCTTTTATACAATAATTGTCGTGACGTATTTTTAAGGAATATTTTGCCAAATTTAAGTTTTATTTTACAATAAAAACTATTAAAAATAATCATTTGTCACGGTTTAAATGGTAAAATAGTCAAATGATCAAAAACTTAGAAAACACTAAATACAAGTTTTAAGCTAGATAAAAAATTTTTTAGAAAAAGGAGTACTTAAATAGATGCTTAAAATGGATAAAATAGATAAATAATTATGACAAAATAAAAGAGGGTACTAGAGAATAAAGGATCTTAAAGATCCATAAACTTTACGTTAATATAAATAAATAAATTCGGGATGTCTATTGGATAATATAAAAAATAATGAGTAAACGTCTGTTTGTCGTTGAGTAAAATTTTCGACCCTCTTTTTTGTTTGTATAAATTAATAGCCTACCATAAATTTTATTTCTTGACGTTTTAATCAGGGATGCGTAGCCTTCTTGTATCAAATGATTCGCAAATACAGATTCCCCGTTATTTTTCCTCTATAAAAGACATAAAATTAAAAATAAAAACACAAATTAACTCTTAAGCCTTGAGGTAAATGTGTTTGTACTGAAAAATATATTGTTGGTCCACATAGCTTTATCAGCTGTCAAGTCACGATTATCCATTATTAGATTATTTCATTTGATTAGAAGCAACCATATGCCTGGTAACTCAAGTTGTCCTGGTCCTTTTTAACCGACCTGTTTATCAATTCTAAAATTGTCTCACGAGTAAATATTTAAAGGGCTTTAAAAAAAGCGCTGCATTGTCCTAACTTTGTCTAAAAATTATGCTCGCCACATAATAAAGCTACTTATGAATTTTCAATGAAAGTTGTCACAAATAAATACTAAGGTCTACGTTTTTGTAATTTTAAACTGAATTTTGATTTAATTTCAGTAATCAAGGATTTAATGGATAAGGTTAATTAATAGAAAATTTATACATTTACTAAACAATATTCTCAAAATATTTCATTTTTACAAGGTTTGATTTCATCTTAACTATAAATATTTTAATTGTACATTTCTAATTAAAATCATTAAATTTAAGCAATTATATTTAATTTTTACGATTATTATTAAATAATTTTAGATGTGTATATTGTTGATCAAAAAATTATTACAAAATCGTATTTTAATTATATAGTTTATTCAAAAAAATTATTTTAAAATCAGTTGACTTGTTATCAACACATACATATATATCATGTCTGTTTCATTTAAAATATCCACCCACTAAATGAATCAAAACTATGCCTTGAAAATCTATATTTTCATTTATGCTATTAACAATTTGTTTAAAGAGAAAATTAAACATGTTCAATATAAATAATTTAAAAATAAAAACTTTTTGATAAACAACCTTTTTATTTAAATGCCCTAAAAAAGAAAAAAAGAAACTTTTATTGAAAAATTTACCTACCAATCATAATTTATTTGATATAGAAGCTTGTACCGAGATTTAAGTACAAATTGTGTAATGACGTTATAAGTTGATAAGTAGTAAAAGTTTATTTTTCTCTGTTTAAGGCATTTAAATAAAAGCTTGTTTTTTTTTTTTTTTTAAAAGGTTTGTTATTTTTAATTTATTTTTATACTTTTTAGCTAACGCTGGACTAAAAACCCACAATTGTATATTATATAGCGTTCACACCATTTAGTTATAGGTGAATATATTTGCTTCAAAATTGAGTTTTAAACTTTAGTAGTCCGCTATATTGGATTTAGAGTGCCGTCTCTTTATTTTTCGAATTATTAGGAAGCTCTTTCATTTACTAGTCCGTCATCTTGATTGTGCCTCCATGTTGTATTTAGAATGGCGTTACATAGTTAATCATTCATTGTCATTAAAACTGAATGCGTATACAAAATAACAGTTTAATCAGTTGAAGATATCTCAACTTCGAAATTGAGTTGCAAGATTTCACACGAACATACATACATACATTGCAAGTTAAATAAAAGCTTTAAAAGTATACTCCAAAACAACAAAATACTGAATATTTCTTATTTATTTAAAATAAAGATTTTTATTGATAAATTATCAGATTCAATTGTATTTGCATTGCGTTGATAATATTGTTTTGAATATGAAACTTTGTATTTAAAAATTGATGTTTGTATGTTTCTATATTCGTATTTTATGTACTGATGATCGCAATACAACTTTGTCAATTTATTATCCGAAAGGCCTATAAACATAGTAAAAAATAACAGAAAATAAATCTACAGAAGGTGATGCGTGTGTGGCATCGTCAAATGTATTTGAAAAGAGATTTCTGAAATTTTATAGTATTTTCTTTTTTCTTTAAAGATAATATCAAAATTGACATTTAATAATCGGAAGGCAAACAACAAATGTCAGACGGCACATTAATTATATCAAACGAAATCAAGTCACTGTCAATGCTAATAAATTATAATAGTTTTTTTTTCTTTTCTTTTTAAATTTAAACTACGCTGTTAATATCTCAGTGAAACGCGAAGTTTAAATTTGGGAGTGACAAACAATAAACAATATTCAATTTGATTCAAGTTCGAAACTTGTAGAAATTTTAGTAACCTAGCGATAGCTTCTTCCTTGGACCTAAGAAGTTCAGCCATATAGTTGGTAACTTGAAATTTCGTCTTTGATATAATTACTACAATCCAACAATGTGTGGTGGGCTGTTATTAAAATATGACATAGGTAAATTAAATTATTTAATACAAACATTAATTTTTATAAACAATTTATATTGTTTTAATTGCGGATTTAACAAATATATTTCCATAATTATTTCTTCAGATTTCAGCTTCTATATATATAAGATTGGTCTGAACAGTTTCCGTTCTCAACCTGACGATAGCAGCACTCGTCAATAAAAGCTAGTGAATGTAGGTGTGCATCTTTTGACAGTTACTCAGTAGTATCAGTCATTTTAGAAAAATTGATTTTCTTATTTTTACAAAAAAACTACTATCATCGACTTTCAAATAACAATTGTGTGATAAAAAATTGTTGTTATCTATGAAAATAGAAATAACTGCTTTTTCTTATTTTTACAAAAACACAAACATAGACTGTCAAATAACAACTAAGCGTCCAATATAGCTGAAATATAACTGTCGAACGATCCATAACTACATTCACTAGCATTTATTGACAAGTGCTGCTATTTTCACGCTAAGCTCGAAAACTTTTCCATTTTGGATTAAAAATTCAGTAAAAACAAACTATTTCTAAATACTTTTACAGGATATATCTTAATTTGCTTTTCTTTAAAATACTCGTAAAAAATTTTACTTTCATGGTACATATTTTTTTCCTTGCAAAGCGTATAAGTATCCTAAACGGATTATTTTACTAAAAGACGATCATTAAAATCATCACAACTTATTTATATTCCATCGGAGAAACGGAGGGATTTGGTAAACATTTTGGACAAAATTTAATCTGGAGACATCTCTGAATTCTTAATATTTAAGCTATTCTTTACACAATTTCATTGACAGAATGCAATGTTCGATTTTTGTATACTCAAGTACCTTCAGTAAGAAAATACAATTTTTATTATAAAATTTTATTAAATAAAAAAAGTAATAAAAAATCCTGCTGTTAAAATATAATTTAAATATGATTATTTTTTATTAGAGATATTTGAAGTAAATAAATTCTTTTGTTTAAAAAAATTATAATTATAAATACAATAATTACATTATTTTTTGAAATACACACAATGACATTGAAAAAATAAAAATTTCATAATAAATAATTATAAAATACAAAATGAAGCATTCGATAATACGTATGGATGAATACTCTAAATAAATAAAAGAATTCTTTTTAAATTATTGTTATTCTTCATATTACATTACTCAGTTAGTTTCAGTTTTAAGGTAGTATACGTTGAGAGTGTTGAGACAATTAAAGATAAAAATAAAATGTAATGCATTTGAATTAAAATGGAAGATACATTTTTTTTATTTAAAAGACAATTTTATGACATTTACGCAAAATTTTCAATGTGGTGCTTGGATAGAATCCAATTTATTGTGAACATTAACGGACAAATTTGGATCTTCATAAACGCTAGTTATTACTGCACTGATATTTTCTTTTATACGTTCAGTTCTTTGTACTATTGTTGTTACACTTTAATCGAGTAGATAAACTATCCGACGATAATTGGATGTGTTAGTTCGACGAATGATCTTCTGTGATGGAAGATTATGAAACCATAAATTTTACGAGGTGCTCTTTAAGTTTGGGTGTACAGAACACTGATTTTGAAAATAAATTTTAACCATCTATAAAAGTTGTTGCGGCGGTCTATGATCATTTGTCAATGCTTAACGAATAGAAATGTCAAAGAAAATGACATATAGCATGGAAGTTAAATGACAGTTTACCATATCTATTGGAAAATGAATTACAAAATAACTAACTACATTTTAAACATCTGAATTGAAATTTTTGACTTTAATCTTAAATTTATCTGAAAATTCTCAAATATATAATATATCGAAAGAACGTTACATCGAAAATGCAGGAATTTTCAAATTTTTCATATAAATCGATAGCATAATTGTCACAATAATTTTTTATAATTTATTATTGCCTATTTAACTGGCCGATTTTCGATTTAATCTGAATTTAGCATCTATTATTTTCGATTTGGACATGAAAATATGGATATAATAAATAAGAGTTGATAATAGCACTGCCACTCGTTAACAAACTGAGAAAAATTTATAACCTGCTTCTACAAACCAGTCCGGATGTCAATGTTTTACAACATATTTAATGGTTTTAGCTATCTTAAGTCAGATGTGGTTTTTTGTTTGATAAGAAAGCAATGGAAAACTGATTGAATTCCAAAAAATTCGTAATTGTTTTCAACTTATTACTTTTTAAATTTGAATTTCATTAAATTTTTAGAAATATTTGCTTACAAGAGAACTATCTTGATATATACAGGTATATTATATTGTTATTATTATATTACAGTGATTTAGTTGAATATGGCTGCTATTTGTAGTTTGTACATATTAATAAATAGTTTTTAATTAACTAATTATCTTTACAAAAAAAACTTAAATTATTAAAAAATAAGTAAAATAGTAAAATAATTATTGTATTATATAATATGTATAATAATTTTTAATTGCGTATTTGATAATTTTAATTATATATTTGTTTAAACATTTATTTTGAATAGAAAAATCTGTCTGGTGTTCTTTAGGGAATTGATTCTATTCATTTTCGTTAAAATCTGGCTTCATAAAAAAATTAATCTAATATCGTATGACTGATAGTTTCTTTTAAACGTATTTTTCCTTATTGGCGATGAAAAAACGAAGCGATTAGAAGTTAAGGTACATGTATAAATACAATTTACATGTATAACCTATGCCTGTGAATTGTATAGATGTGTATTCTTTTTGGTTCTTATTTTTTTTGAAAACTAATTTATCAACGTAAAAGACATTTTTGATATAACAAATTTTAAGCTTAATATTAAGTAAATATTATTGCTTTTATTTTTGATATTCACAAGATTTACAAATAATAAACAAATTACAAAAATTTTATGTTTACGAAATTCAAATGTTTTTTGTTTACGAAATTAATTTCTTAAATCAAACAAATTAAACATTGATGTGTTTTTTAGACTAACAGTATTTTATCCAGAAATATTTTTTTAGACGATGATTCCTACACTTATCAAAATAGGAGCAAGCATGTTACGTAATAATAAAAGATAAAGTTAAAACATAAAGATGTACCTTTGTGTAGCCTTGCGCAGTTTAGTTTTTTCTTCATTAAACAGTTCGTTCATAGTTATACCCTTAACAACTAAGGTTCATGATTTTGGGAGAGTCTTGTTTCAGATAATCAGAGGTGTGTTCCATCCCTGTTCGAGTTTACTTTTCCTAATATCTAGCATGAATATAAAAAATGTTCTAGTTGTTTAATAAAGTTTTTTAGTCAAAGATAAATGGTGAAAAAACCCATCGTTATCACATTATTTAATCAAATGTTATGCGTGTTCATTTAAAATTTCATCCAAATCGCACAAATGGTTTACGAGATAATGAAATGGCATTTCGGTGAAAAAGGAGAGGGAATTGATTGGTGAGATAATCTGTAAGAGCACCGGACATGAAAGGAAAGGTGCTCTGGAGGATTCCACACAAATTTTTTAATTCGACCAGAAAAAGAATTAAAATAATTCAGAAGTAAAAACAAAAGGTATAATGGTAGATTTTTCCTCAGCTATCATATCTCCGAAAGCTTAAATAGATCGCCAGTCTAAATAAAGCTAAACCTTCGTTTGTAATTTTTAAGGAACCATTTCTACTAATGAGTGAATATTTTGATAGATTCTTTAATGGAATCAATGTTTTGCTCTTATGCGTAGATATTTTATGTTTATTTTCATATATTACATATGTCGAATGAATGTTCTTTAATTTATATCTTTTTGATTGTTATCAGCTTAAACGTAATGAGGATCAATAAACATGTTTTGATGAATAGCATAATAGTTGAATTTAAAATACAAAACTTACAGATGTGGGTCAATTAAAAATTAAGTAATAAAATGTTTTTTTAATTGTATTTGATTTTTAAGTTTATAGGATTCATAAGTATATAGAATTCATACATATACAGTGTGTCCCAGTAGAGAGAACGATTAAAAATAATTTATATTATATAAGTGTTCTATTCTAAGAGCTCTATCAGATAGTATTGTTATTGAGTCGGCTATAATTTCATGTGGCCTGTTGTGATCATGTTTATATAGTTCTAAAAATAGGAAAATATATTAGACATTAATTTATATTAAAAAATAATCTCAAATTAAGTTAAAATATCTTAATACGAAGTTTCCTAAAAATTCTTATAAAAGATGATTCCAAATTTTCGTTCAAAAATCGTAAAAATAAAGTCATTTCGTTATTTTGATATTAGAATTTGAATTAAAATTGATTTTAAGACGCTTAAATTACTATAGAAATAAAAACCGGGATATTTTTTAGTGCTTATTATTTATGTACTGCGTAGTGCACATTTGTATTAAGCTTCCTGTTTATGATTTGAATCGCAATTTTAGCGATTTAATATGTAATTAAAGTTCAAAGACAAACAACTCTACGTTTTACGATCAAAGCTAAAAAATAATTTAGACTCTGTTCGACAGTTTTGATGATACTTTGTATTTGGTATTTGTTGAAGTATGATAAAACTAAATTTTCTATTATTTTTCAAAATGAATTAATGCCTATATACCGGGGTAGATAATTTTTGAAAACAAAAAAAATTACAGTAGAATGAAACCAATTGGAATCGTAAGATAATATGATAAAAATGAAAGGAAAAATAAATTACGGGCGATCTGAGTTCGGGAAGTAAGGGTATGAGGGAGGTGAGTGTATAAGGATAAAATTCGGTTTATCTGAATTTCCGGCAAAACTACAAGTCCTATGGAAAAAAATTAAATGGCATAGTTGTAGGTAATAAAAAGATCTATAACTTTTGTATTTACACTTTTTTCACATAATTTCAAAATTTTTCGATTGAAAATTAGAGCGCTTTTTCGATATTTATTCAAAGTAAAATGGAAAATCAATATTTTAAATAAAAAAAATTACAGTGTATTTGGAACATAAAAAGGTAAGTTTTCACCAAATTTCGGAGAAAAAAAAAACAAAAACCAAAAACTCGGTTATTTCTATTTTTCATATAAATTTTGAGGTTATGTTATTTCCATATCCGGCAAAACTACAAGTCTTATGGAAAAATTTAAATGGCAAAGTTGTAGATAATAAAAAGATCTATAACTTTTATATTTACACACCGTGTTTTACCCTTAAAAACTCACCCCCTTCTACTTCCCGAACTTAGATCGCCCGTAATTTATTTTTATTTTCATTTTTATCATATTATCTTGTGTTTCCAATGGGTTTCATCCTACTGTAATTTTTTTACACTTTTTATCATTTTTTAAGGCTTCTACTCTGGTCTACTAGTATTGTTTCCTGATTTTAGTGAGTTTTAATTTGAATTCAGGAGTTTAGCTGATAGAGTACTTTGAGTAGTATATTTTGGGTACATAAATTATTTAAATTGTTCTATTTCAGAATGTGTTATCATTCTTGAACTTGAGGCATACTGTATAAATCTTTTTGAATGTGAAAGATAAATGTAAGTAAGTGTTAATAATGTTATTAGCAATAAATAAAATAAAAATATTAAAAAATATGGAACCACCGTTATAACTTATAGTTTTATCTTTGTCTATGAAAATACATTACACTATATATAACATACACACATACATTGATTGTAAATAAAAATGGTGATCATCTGTTCAGGTTGTTGTTGAAGATTATATTATCTTTACAGTTGATTGGTTTTGTGTAAGTTTTATTTTGTATCTGTTTTATGCATATTATTATATCATTTTTATGTGTGTAGAATGTATAAATATTATATCAAATAATTACTTAAGATTGGATTTCAATGTGTAAGCTAATAACTCTTATTTATCTGTTCGATTGATTTTCGTACGCCATCATCCGTATCAATTAGCTAATCGTAATTATTCTCCAAGTAGATGTTTGTCGTTGCTAATTTGGTAGCGGTATTTGTGCACTATCCAATAGAGAGAGCTATATGAGGATTAACTTTTGTTAGCATAAAAAGCCATGGGCATTTTAATTAATTGTCTGAAAAATTAAATTATTTTATAAATATTAATATTATTATACATCTAGCAAATTAAAATTTTCGTGACTTAAATATACTAGCTACAGGTGATGATGAGGTAATTCGATTTTTATGAAGAATTTATTTTACTCTAAAGAGTTATATTTTTACGCAAACTTAAAAATAAAGTCAAGTTAATCCGTTTAATTGCTTGAAATTAGCATTTAAATGTTATTATATATTATTTTTAAAATCTTAACCAATATTTTTATATGTAATGGTTTTAATTTCACAGCTTATAATATATATAAAGAAGTATGTTGTCACAAATACCATGTATTTTATCAATATATAAACACATGTAAAGAGAGCGTAATATATTATCTTTGACGATTGTACGAACATTAAAATTATGTAACTATTTTATGGTGTTGACTAGATTTCATACGATCAAATTATATTAGATTTTATTTAAATATTGTCTGAAAATTAGTTAAATTTGTAACAAAAAATATTAAATCATACTCCAATATATTCGCAATGTATTCTAAAATAATTTAACTATCAGTTACAACTTATAAAAATTGAACATATTTTTGTTTGATATTGAATTCAAAATTTTTTTTATAAAAGATTTAAAATATTGATAATTTTACTTAAAATGACGTTTAAAATTAAAAAATTTAATTATAATTTTCTTATTTACGCTTAGGATTTAATGAAATTGAATTGGAACATTTTCTAAAATTCAAATATGAGCTCATTCATACAGTTTTTCCACCACTTGTATTTCTCAAATATAAAGACTTTTGGTAAATAATATTAAAATAATTTATTCAAAAAAATGTTTGCTGATTATTCTAAAATAATTTAACCATCAGTTACAACTTATAAAAATTGAACATATTTTTGTTTGATATTGAATTCAAAAAATTTTTTTATATAAAAGATTTAAAATATTGATAATTTTACTTAAAATGACGTTTAAAATTAAAAAATTTAATTATAATTTTCTTATTTACGAATAAGATTTAATGAAATTGAATTGGAACATTTTTTAAAATTCAAATATGAGCTCATTCATACAGTTCTTCCGCCGCCACTTGTATTTCTGAAATATAAAGACTTTTGGTAAATAATATTAAAATAATTTATTCAAAAAAAATGTTTGCTGATTATGATATTCTGGTTTCTTAAGCTATTATTTTTTCTAAATTCTCTTTATTTAAAAAAAATAAATTTACTTATTTTTTAAAATTATTTATATCATTATAAATGTTTAAAAAATTGACTCGAAAAATTGGAATTGTAGTCTAGAAAACCAGCCTAAATAACATAAATTTTTTTAATAGTATGTACTCCATAATACTTCAAACAAAGTGTGGTGTAATAGTTGAAATGAACACACTGTATAATAAAACCCACATTCTTACAGGTACATTTCTTTTGAAATGAAAATCTATTTTCTAAATAATTAAAAGTTTAAATTACAAGTATAATTATTATTATCTTGTAGTATAATAATTATAGTATGATTGATCCCAAAGGTTCCATCATACTAGGTACTATATTTAAAATATTGATCCAATCTTAAGTTCGAGTAAATATCACCCACCATCAAATCTATAAGCATAAATGAACCTGTTACGTTGTTACAATATAATATAATAACCTGTATTTATATATATATATATATATATATATATATATATATATATATATATATATATATATATATATATATATATATATATATATATATATATATAATATATATATATATATATATATATATATATATATATATTTATATATATATATATATATATATGTACAATGTGACCGTGTAACATGTAACATGTAACTAACTATAGCAGGCAGCATGGACTTAAAATATATAAAATACTACAGTGAGAATCTTTTTTTATAAAGTGCTGTAGGCTATAGGTGAAGTATTAAACTTTATATATATACGTACCTATATTTATTTATACATAAAACAGCTGTATATTTTGTTTAATATTATTTTATACATATTGTCTCTTTATTATGTGTAATTAAATATAATTATAATAAATTGACAATTATTTTTAAATAGTAATACACAATATCATTTATTTTGCTCTGATGTCTAAAATATTTTTTGTCTTGTGGGAAATTTTACAATTTCTGTGTGATATATGTTATAATTATTCGTAATGAGGCTAATTAAACATGACATCGATGTTATATTTAGTAAATAGTTTATATATAAGCCATGAACGCTATATTCTTGCAACAAAAAATACTGCAACACCTTAATCTTTTATATCTATTTAAAATTTAAAAATACATTATTGTAATAATGTATTAAGTTGTTTTTTAGATCGAATTTTCTTTATTTGGGTAAAATATTGGTTTCATATAATATGCGTATATATTATGTATAATACGAAAAATTCAGGTCGTTGCATATTTTTTGTTACCGTCTATAAATAATTAATGTACATGCTTTTGTTTTTTTTGAAGGATTGGACTACTAATTGATACGTTGTTCACTTTCTGATGTATAAAATATGTTGATCAAGAACGCATCTTCTATAACTTTCTTACGTATTCGATCTTTTAATTTTTTCAAAGCTTTTAATACTAAACATTTTTTATATCTTAAATTTAAGCGTCTTTATTTCATAAATAGGGGATTAAAATTATTTTTTAAAACAAACAAGAATCCTGTTTAAACAAAGGTAACACATGTTACGAATTTTTTTACTAGAAATAAATAATTTTTGAGAGCTTACTTTTTTGTTTTTGAATCAATTTTAATGTAATTTTCAAATTTTACTTTAGCATTGATTCTAGTTTTACATTTTGATGTGAAATATATTGAAAATTAAGCATCAGTAAAGTACGCAAGTGCTATCAAAATGGGTATTTATTTTGTTCTTATGCTTCCAAAAGATAAATTATCGATATTATGAATAGGTAGCAAGACCATATCAATTTTAAGTCTGAACCGCAAAACTGTCTTCTGCGTTTTAAATATCTTTGAACATATTCTCAAAATAATTTTATTTTTAACTTGAACTTTAGTGGATCCTACCAAAATATTTATTGTTATTACTTAAACTTCTACTCAGAATTTATTGAATATTTAAAAATTCTCTAATAATATTGAGCATTACAAATAATAAAAGTTTTTGTTGCTTTTATTTTTCAATTGTTTTGATATCTACCAAAAATTGTGTATTCAATTTATAGGATTTAAAAATTGGAAAAGTTTGGCGAATAAAAGACTTCAATTTTGTTCATTAAGATGTTAAAAAAATTGATGTTGTTCAAAAAGCAGAAAAAAACTTCCAAACCAAATAATCAATTTAAGCCATACTTATTTATCACTTTTTCTCCAGAAATGTTAAATAATTGATACTTTGGGAAGAATTTTTGCTCTAATTATCAAGTATTTACGTAATTAAAACATAAATAGAATTGAAAATATTACATATCTATTCGGAGTTGAACTCGATTGGGAGATAGCTCATTCGACGCGGAATAAAATTCTGAGACAGACTGTTTTTTATTTCTGCAAAGAAAAATTGGAACTGTTACAAACTAAAAACTGAAAAATTAATACGGCCT